>JAURVB010000267.1:0-18275 GCA_033002965.1 Piper betle
CGCATGGCAATGGACACATTAAAGTCGCGAAGACTCCTCAAATTATTGCAAAACGACAACTCAAATTATTGCAAAACGACAACTCAAGGATATTATTTTCTTTTTAAAAGAGCCTTATTAACTAATACACCAAACTTATGTCCGTCAAAATGAAGAGGGAAAGTTACTTGTCGAGAGCATGCAGAGTAGCCAAATGATGTGATCTGGGGATCACTGCTAACTGCTTGCAGGATCCACGACAATATTAATATTGCAGCTCTTGCTGCTAACAGAGTGATTGAATTGGCTTCAGACAAAGCTGGTTCACAAGTCCTTTCAAATGTATTTGCCTCTGCAAGGCAATGGGCAGATGTAGTCAAAGTGAGGCTCAACATGTTTAACAATGACATCCAAAAACTTCCAGGATCAAGCTCAATCCAGGTGAATGGATCAATACACGAGTTCACTTCTGGTGATGATTATCATCCTCAAATGAACCAAATAGCTGCTATGCTGGAAGAGATAGATCAGAAGCTTAAGAATGCAGGCTATGTCCCAGACTTGGCTAATGTGCTGCTTGATGTGGATGTAAAAGAGAAGCAGCATCTTCTTAGCCGACACAGCGAGAAATTGGCAATGGCATACGGTCTCATCAGTACAGTTCGTGGAAATCCTCTGCGAATAATTAAGAATCTGCGGATGTGTACAGATTGCCATGCATTCTCAAAGCTGGTGTCTGCTATATATGATGGAGAACTTGTGATTAGAGACAACAATCGGTTTCACTTTTTCCGGCAAGGAAAGTGCTCTTGCTTGGATTACTGGTGAAGGAGAAAGAGTAGTTGCTAAAAACTCAGAGAATCTCTCAACAGTTGGACATGTCAGGAGCAGCAATTCTTGATGTATGTTGAAGTTGCAGGCTTGCAGCCAATATTTTGGATACTAGAAGACTCTCTGGATGGCTTAATTTGAAGTCCACCTAGCCTGCTAGGATCTTATGCATCCCAAGTCTCAAAATCCCATAACCAAACTTTTCTTCATGGAGGATAATTGTCGTGCTTATTTGGGTGATCTATCCATGAGCAGGAGGATGAAGCAAATCAGGTAAAACTTAATGCAAAGGTTTATTGGGCAGCCATGCATTTATATGCATCTGTTTGCAACAGAGCAAGTGACTCATTACTTGAAACTCTGGCCATGTTTATGCATTGCTGGTCCCAAGCTCAGATGAAGGAATTATCTTCCTTGTATACTAGAAGAACTTATTTCTATCCGGAAACTTGTTGAAGAACAACCCACCAATTTCCTCAGTTTCTGGATAATGCCCTTGTGCATGCAACGACTGCCTTGTCCTACAAGTGAAATAAAGGAAGCATTGTTTCTGTACAGAAAGTCTCTGCTAATTACTCTGATGATGCTCTTCATGTCTGGAGAGTCAGAGGCAGCATGGCAGTGCACTTTGTAGTTTGTACATTTAAAGGGGAAATTGCAATGTGCAAATAATGCATAAATTGCATTATTTGCATTACATACTCAAGCATGCCACCCTCAAGAATTAACTACTCAATCACTGAAACGGACCCTTCTGTGTGTGCATACATAAAATGTGTGACATTTCAAAAAACATAAAACAAAGATCAGTCCACCATCCACCCTCCGTGTATAGCCGGCGGTTATATCCATATTGCCGGCTTTGTCGTAGCTTCACAGCTTCTACTCCAATCTGATTTGGTCAGAATAACTGGGTTTTAAGCTCTAGATTAATCCAATTCCTTACTAGTTTTGTTGGGTGTGTAGAATTTTTTGGCCATGTTAGTGATGTCTTCACGTTCTGATCATACAAGAGATGATATTTATGTATCAATGTCCAGCAAGGGTTTCATTTCCTGTTTTATGGAGCTTATGCTGCTTTGTTATTGATTTTTCACATATGTGGGCACTGTTCTTCCTCTGTAATTGACTTTGTGTTATCTTGCTGGCGATGATTTTGCAAGCTTCATTTGCATTCAGGTTATGATGCTTTCCCATTTATACTGATGCTAAGAGTATTCCTAATGAATAATAGATGTTTGATCAATTACTTACATATAAAAAATGTTGCATTTATAAATGAAGAAATTGTGAATCTTGTTCTCTTGCACAATGCATTCAATTCTTGTACATCTACAAATGACCTCTACAGAGCAACAACCTATATTGGCTAGGCTTCTTCTACAACTTGACCTCTTGGTTTGTTACACAGAACACAACCGATTGATTTATTCTAATTTAATTCAGCATCAAGCAGAATACTTTTCTCATTCTGTCAATTACTAGGTCAAGCCCCGGAAGATGAGCATCTACAGGGAAGAAGCAATTGAAGCAATAATTGATGCACTTTGCCGAAAGGACTTTCCTATTGCCCAAGCCTCGGCTTTGAATGCTCTTGCTTCTCTACCAGGCAGATTGACTGCTTTCGGCAAGCCGGTAATGGAAGCAAGGCTGCTCAAAGTTGCTGGAATTGATAAGCTATATGATGGTCTACTCAATTCTAATAAAATAGAAATGATGGATACAGAGACCATGGTCTACTCATCTTATGTGGTTGCTGGTCATTTTCTCCTGGACAGAAGTTTTTTCCATATGGTGCAATTGAAATTAAGACTGAACAAGGAGATCGATCATTTAAAGTCAATGAAGCATGGGTCAAGTCCAAATTCAGTTATTCATGATAATCATCCACCAAGTAATTGAAATGAGGGAGTTCTCTTTCACTTCTTTTTCTTTATTTTTATTTTTGAGGACAATGTTTAGTTTAAGTTTGGGGGTGATGCCTTAATTTTATGCATATTGTTCATGCTCGACTCATGTTTAGATTTAGATATAGATATATATAGTATAGTTTAGTGTAAAAATTTTATTATGCAATGGTATTTTAGTCTCTTGGTTCAATGATAGATACATGTGAACTAGTCTTACCTTTCTTGAGAAAACTTGATTAATTGATATGAGGGATGAACTGAGTAAAAGATTACATTTGAGAGTTGGTTCCCTACCTTATAATATTTTCACAATCCTTTGGTTCAGATGATTTCAATTAATGTTTTGCAATAAGGATTGTACATGATGGTCATGACTTTTAGAATTTGCCCTAGCGACTTTCGAGGCGAAATATTTGGCTTGCCATGTTGATGGGAAATGATATAGGCATTTCTTTTTGCTGAGTCTGGGCCTTTCTTCAAGCCTACCTAATATAAATTATCCTCTATACACAATTTCATGGCCTTTATTATACATATTTGTTTGATTACCCTTATTTTAGCCTTGGCCTTTTTATTGAAAATATATCTTGCTGCTTGAGTCCTAGCACCCTAGTGTTTTGAAATCGTTCTAAATTCTAACAAGGATGAAACTTTGAGTAGTATAGAGGGAAGGCATTGCATGTTATAGAGTTGTGATTGAGTAGATTGTGTGGACTTTCCTGGCACTTTGCTTTGTAAAAAAAAAGAAAAAAAAGAAAAAAAAGAAGAAAAGAAAAAGATGAGGCAATGATCCTCCACCAGTAAATACAAGATGAAGCAAGAGTCTTCCACTGGTTTGAAAGAAAAGAAAAAAAACCACAGTTATTCAATGGAAAATCAAAGCAAAGTTAGTTCTTATATTGGGTCAATTCGATACTATATTTAAGGAAATTTGTGTCATATTGCTTGGGAATTTGTTGTACATATATGTCAGGATTTAGAAAAGATTGTTAATTCTAGGGTGCATATTAGCCTCTGATTTTTCTATCTTATTTATTCGATTTTTGGTCCTTAGCCCCTGGCCTTGTTACAACCTATAAAGACTTATTGATTCCATTATTTGGCATTGCCTACATTAGTGGAGATGAGAGCAAAAGGTAAACATATTTAAGCATGCGCTTGATTGTATTCTCTTGGTCGCAGATGAGAATGATAAGCCAGTGGACTATCACACATACACAGAGAGCTCTCTTTTAGATGTGATTGATGAAAGGGAATTTATGATTTGATTAACATCTTATTGACTCTTGAGGGTTTGATTGAGAATCATATGAGAACATAATGGGGACTAAGTATTTTTGTGTAGTAAATTTTTTTTTGTCATGATATTTTGCTCGGGACGCGTAAAAGTTTAAGTTTGGGGGTGTGTTAAGTGTTTAAAATATATAATATTTCCCCATGTTTTTAATATGATTTTATACTTCTTGGGTCTAAACATTATTAATTTAGTGATATTTTTCATTATATTCTAGTTAATTAATATTTTATTAGATATACTTAATTTTGGTGTTTCAATGTAGAAAAAGATGAATAAATTAAGCTTTGGATTTGATTGGTCATGACATTTGGCCCCACCCAATGACTACAATTCATGGTGTTTAATGGAGTCGAACAGTTGGAAACTTGAAGGGACATTATAATTAATTAGACTACGTCGATTTGTGAACACCCTCTTCGAATTCTTGTATCTCCACTTCTATATAAATGGATGGTCATTTGTTGTTATCATATCTCATCTCTTGGCTTCAGAGTGTAGTAGAAAAAGTAGTTTTAGTTTTTGTAATTCCTTTCTCTTTCATAGTAAAAATTAGTTTCATTTTTATATTGTTTTCTATTTTTATTATGGAGTAGTCTTATATTTCATTTTAGAAAAGAATGGAACTGAACATGATTTAATTAAATTTATTTCAAGCTCTTATTCTTTTATTCAATCGGATTGTTTAAATTGTTATGTTCTTAATGCTAAGAGTAGATTGATCACCTATTTCTTCGATTCTGGAATTGGCCCAAAATCGACCGATTCTAGACGGCGGCGATAGACGGGGCGAGGGGAGGATGGGGCTACGATGGCAAGCAGCGAGGGTAGCGACTGGGCGATGGGGGGTAAGGGCGAGAGGATCTAGAGGGGCAGAAGGGGGTGGCGGTGGACGACCAGGACGTGCGCAATGGACGACCAAGCCAGTGGAGGGGGTGGCGATGCGGTGCGGGGGCGCAGGGGAGGGGGGCGGTCAGGGGGAAGGAGGGCCGCGGGTGTGGGAGAGACCAGGGGAGAGAAATAAAGAAATAGTCGTGATATTCTCGTAATTAAAACTTGACTCAAATTCGACTCGAGTTAAAAATAATCACTAACTCTAAATAATTCACAAAAAATCCAAAAAATATGAAAAAATATCATAAAAGATAATACATACCATAATATCAAAATGACATGTCCTATAACAAATAACCCACCGATTTTAACTAAGTTGAAAATTTTATATAGAACCGATTTGATCCTATTTAGACCGATTTGCTCTGATTCAGTGACTCCCTCGAAAACCGATTCCAATTCCGATTCTGATTTTTGCAACTATGGGCGGGAATGACGGTGGAGGCAGGAAATAGAATGGGCCATGACGGCATAAACGGGCATTTGGTCCTCATAATCGGGTATTGTGCAGGCTGTCCACAATCAGACTGTTTGGTTGGAAAACTAGCCTAATAAGATTCCTAAATTTTGCAATCGAAGTGAACTTTTGGCAAAACTCAAATATATTAAAAAAGACGTCAAGAACAATTTTGAAAATGGATTCTTAATTTCAAACCGACCTTAAATTTTAATGAATATATTGATTGCAAAGATCATTTGGACTCTACTTTGGAAAAAAGAAGAAGAAGATCATTTGGACTCAAATCTATTTGTCCTAATATCTTTTGAAATATAAAATGAGCTGGTAAAAAAAACTAATAAGATGATAAGTCGTGTATGTTTGATTTATTTGATTCAAAATTAGTTTTATTTCATTCAAAATTAAATATTATTAATATTTTTAACAGTAATTGGGAAACTAAATTGTCGAATAACTGATAACTTACTAAAACAGAACTCTACTCAAAACTGAACAAAAACAAACCAAAATAATCGAAATGAATGATAATTTATAAAAGTATAAAGCTACTTAATTATTTAATAAAAAATGAATCATTATTTTCATGAAAATAATCATTTAATAAGTAGTTCTAAATATATATCACATTAAATAAATAAAATTTATCATAAAACTATTGTAATTTTATGATATTAATATAAAATATATATTTGATAATAATTTTAAAAAATTGGCTATTTTGGTTAATTAATTGGTTTTGAACCACTACCGCACCGCCCCTCCATCGCTGCTGCCCCTCCTTCCTTCGTCGACGCCTCCAACTGCCGTGCCGATGCTCCCAACCCACCACCACCCCCTCCAGTCGGCCCCTTTGCCCAATCCGTCCCCTTCCCGCCCCCAAATCTCCTCCCTGCACCAGCCACCCGCGCCCACTGCCAGATTGCCTCCGCCGCCATGCCTGAATCGGCCGATTCTTGCCATCGTCAACTCGGGTGAGAATCAGTTTGGATCTGCCTAAATCGGCCAATTCTTTGGCCGCTTTTTATCCAAACGATCCGCCGAGATTTTGACTCTTTTTACACCGAGCCGAGAAAATCGGCCGATTCCGAATCGGATCGGCCGACTTTTGCAAGTGTGTTCTAAACTACCATTTATGTTCCCCTTCAATAAAAGAGGGTAATTTTGTTATTTGGTTGTTTTGTTGTGAAAGTGGCAGCATAATAGGATTTATAACGTTGGTGTTCTTGATCACAATTGTGCAAAAATTCTCTCGAATTGAGTATGTATGAGTTTTTGTTATTATATTTTTTTAGACAAACCGTATGTTGTTCCATTCTTTAGAAATGTGCCCGTGTGATTTTGAGGTTGCTTGGCTGATTAATTGTTGGTATACCATGTGGGGTGGTTTCATCATTCAAATGGTTAAGATGAGCAAAATATGGTTGCTTCGATGCGTTGGTGGCAATTTGTGAATTGTGAAGGAGGCCGTGGAGTATGTTGCATAACGTGAATGTTCTTGATTGGGAGAGTGTAAGTTCTTACAAATAGATTATCTATGTGCAGTCTTAGTTATTGCTTTTAACCTACCATGCGTACTATTATGCTTAGGAATCCTGCTTTGGCTTGTGTAACATCGAGGTGCTCTGCCTATTTTATTTTGTTTTTTTAAACTTTATTAACTGGACATGTAATGTGGGATTGGCAGTGTCTTGTATAAATGTGGGTCCCTAACCTTCCAAAATAACTAGCCATTTTAGAAGGCCTAAGAACCCACGTTTATTCTAGACACCACCCATCTTTTATAGAGATGTGGGACTAATCTAGGAGGCATTATACTCTCTCATTTGGTGTTAAATGAATGATTTGGTGACGTTTCGCTCGCAATCACGCCACTTAAAAACATGATCTTGAATGCAGGTTGATCGAGTATGGCCTGGTTGTCAAGATTCTAAATACGCAGATTGTTATACCCTGCTGGTCCCATTGCCTTGGATATGCCAGATGTTAGTAAGCTACCTGGTGAATCATTTCCTTTTTGTTGTTTTTTCCCATCGTCCTATGAATCTGCATTTGCACGTGTATTTCTTCTGATGCTAAGCTTCTATATTTTTTTTACAGTTGATGTAATGTACAATGCACTCTTCCCGTTGGCATCCGCAGCAGTAGCGGGGTTGGGGGAAGAAGGGCATCCATGATCGGCTGGGGGAGGGAGGGGGCCGGCTGTGGCGGGATTGGAGGAGGGGGCGGCCGCGGCATCATTCCTCAAGGATTAGATTTGAGCCGTCCTTGTAATTGGCGGCCCAAATCAAATTTTAGTTTTTTTTTAAATCAATAGATCTGGTCCAGATGAAAGTTTGGGCAGGAAATTTTTCCTGCCCCTGGCGCACCTAAGCGGCTCTCTCTCTATATATATACATATACATATACATAAATACATATATATATATATATAGAGAGAGAGAGAGATATATATATATATATATATATATATATTATTTAGGTCTCCAGCATTTCTTCAACATTTTCTTCTTGTTTGGTTAGCGTCTTTTTTAATTTTATTTTTCTATGTCTTTTCTTTGATTTATTTGTCACCAAATAAAGTTGGCTAGAAGTTTCCTGCTGTTAAATGGGGCACCTGCACATAAAAGCACTAATTTCTTAGGCCCACCTAATAACTTGGGGCCTCTTAAGTTTGTGAAATGTTTGCTGCTACAGTTGTTGAACGAGCGGTTTGTTATTGAATCTTATGGTGTATTTTAAAATTTTGTATAGAAATAAATAGGTGCAGGTTTCATAATATGGAATTGTGTGAAAGTGTAAAAGAGAGTATTACACCAGATGTTTATCATTTTTAATTATTGGTTTTAGATTTCTACTAGATTTTTTTCAAAATAAAAGTTATTTTCTAGTTGAGATAATTGATATAATAATTTCTAAGAAGTATAGTCGGACAATACCTTGGAGGAGGAAGGTTATATATATATTTAGTTATAAATGATGAGCTTAAGTTAAAGAACTCGTGCAAAGAGCTCCAATGTTTAGAAAGGATTTTTTTGTTATAGTCAGTTTAAATCTAGGTTATTATAGAATATTCTTCCTTTTCTTCCTTGAGATCGATGATTTTGCTCTTAATGTTTAGTATATTTGAATGCTAGACTACTAAGAGAAGTCTTAATGATTGACAATTAACAACTAAAAAGTGGAAATGCTAAAGCTGCATGGTAAAACTAAAAGGGATCATAACGTGAATGTTATTATTTCAGAGTAGTTTTTCTTTTTGGATAAGATAAAATTTTATTAAACCTCCCCACAGGGGAAACTTATACAAAGATAAACTATTTCTGAGTAGTTGGATGTATTAATTCTGCTTGAAATCTGTGGAAACTATTATGGTTTTTAGTAGTTTTCCTTGTTAAAAACTTCGACGCAATAATGATGAGATATAGTATGTATTGGGCAAAAGCTTATATGAGTAGGTAAAAAAAGACATGAACAGAGGTACAGAGGAGATGTAAAGCTATGTGATTTAATCAAGAGTATGGTCATACTAGGATCCTAGTTTTCCAGTCATAACCATTATGCGCGGCGGATGAGAATGGTGATATTTTGGTTTAGATTTGGCATAGTTTACACCTCATGCTATTTGCTTTAAAGCTGACTTGACCTCATAATGTTTAATTAGCTTGGAGTCAATGTTTGACAATCTCCGTAATGCTAATGCATCATTTCTACCTTCACCCACATACACACTCACACTCATTATTATTTGTGTTTCTTATTGTCTTCACATACTATATTCTAATTGGTTTCACCGTTGCCAAAATATTTAATCTGCATATAAGTTAGTATCTGTTCTTATAGCATAATTATCTGATATCTTGCTTGCCTGTTATCTCTCTGCTACTTCTTCTTTGGAACTTTTGAGGCAAATTTGACTTTGAAAAAGATGAAAACATGACTGCAGACACATTTTTACTTAGTTCATAACTTATGTGTTTTTCATGGAATCTAAAGCTTAATTTTATCTTTTTTTTTCCTTCCAAGTTTAAGGTGATGGAGGCTGTTGCGTCTGTAAGCGCTAGAAGACGTTTTATTGAAGCTTTGGCCCCTCTCTTTGGGAGATTTGTGGAGGCAGATCCTGTATGTTATTATCTGCTGAATAAGCTAATTCTTTTAGGTTGGCATTTTTCTAACTCCAGTTTACCAGATCTTTTGCAGGAGAGCAACTGTTTTTGCTGCTTCTCTTCTGGTGTCTTCGCGTTCCTGGTTAGGCATGTTATCACCTTCCATTCATCATTTTCTCTCCACAGTTTTATAGTTGCTTTATGATAAAATCATGACTCTTTATCCAAATAATATTGTCAGGATTAGAGAATCTATTGTTTCTACATTGTGCTGAAGCAGTTTTATAACCCCAGACATTTACTTTGTCTGCCATATCTCATAATATTTTCATATATTGCAACTTCTCTACGGTGCAATCCTCTTATTAGCAAAGACCTCAGTGAGGTGCTTAGTATTTATTACTTTCTTTTAAAGCATTTTCAATATTTTATCTGGTAGGTACACTTTTTCCTTTCAAATCAGTTTCCAAAGCATCAACCAGTATTGGTACTACAAAGTTCTCAGGTATAATGATTTTTTTTAAAAAAAATGAAGTTGTGTAAATACAGTCTCACTGCTAGTAGAATTACATAAACTCTATTTTGGTGATGTCTGAATATTTAGTCCAAAGCACAACAAAGGAAGTCAGTTTGTGTTCAAGTTTGAGTAAGGATCCTGCCTATCAGACAAATCTGATTTTCATAGTTATTCTTTAGTTGAAAATGGTGTTTCTGTCTGGATGTTTAGTTTTTCTAATGGTTGCGAGTAAGTGGTTGGACCATTTAAAATTTTACATGGTATCAGAGCCAAAAGTTGGGGGAGTTGGCAATATACGCCAGGAAATATACCTCATGAATGTGTTATTCACGTGTTAAAGCCTTGAAAATTTGCTTGCATGTAGGGAGGAATGTTGAAGTAAATACTTAGTGGATTCCTTCTCTGATAGCTTGAGCTTTTGGGACAATAGGGTAGACTATCTGAAATTTACAAACTTATTATTAATCCTACTTTTGTATTTTTGGTAAAGATTGATCCTTCTACATACCCAGCTGCCGTATCCTTCATTCATTCTAGCACAAATGATTTCGTGTGTCACTCTACATTTTTGACATTTCTTGTTAGTATGAACTGTTGATAATATCTCAAATCCAAGCCTGAAGTTCACTCAGGCTTTGATTTTGCAGTAGGCAAATTTAACCTCTTTTAATATGCTTTTCAAATATTTCATGTTGTTGGGTGTCAAAATTAAACTTAGCTTGTTGCTTCACCTCTTTTATTTTGTATTGCAGCATTTTGTTTCCAAATTAGCCCGTCAGGTCAGCTACTTTGTCTGATTATCCATGGAGTCCAAGATGGAGTTCAGAAAAAATGGCCGAAAGAATTTTGTCAGATGTTCTGTACTTGTCTGAGTTCCTTTCTACCTTATTTGTCGATTCATACTTATTCATTTGAGATTAAAACAATTTTCCAGTGACTTTTTGGCCGAGGAGTGTCTGAACTTCAAAGAATTTGCTGTGACGCAGAACAAAAAATAGCAGAAAGTTACACCACAGGTAAAGATTTATAGTCAGGATCTAGCAATTGTATACGTAGTCTCTCATTATAATTGTTCTTGTGAATGCTGAATATATATCTATTCATTCCTTCGTTAATGCTGAACAAAGTTGTAAAACTGCATTTTGCTTCAATCTGTTGGTTCATATTTCATGATTCTTGTCATTATGATCAATTTAAATCCCAAATGATTAAGGTCACCAAAAGAAAACAGAAAATGTTGCATTCCAGTGATTGTAAACTGCTGATCATTTTTTATCTCTGGTTCTTGGAGTATGGAGGAGATCTCTGGGATTGTCAAATTAAGTTGTTCAAAACATAACAAAAGGCATTTACATGTAATGAGATCATGGGCGAAGTGTTGTGATTTGTGTATCAGGATTTAAGTTAAAGCAGCTTATGTTATATTCGGGGTACCAGCCCCATCCTTTTATAACTACTGGAATTTCAGTTATTTTACTTGTGTATTGTTTTTGTTGATGGCTTTGGATACTCTATGTGCTCGAGCTGTTTCAAGTTATTTGATGCATTGTATTGGTGTCAACTGTCCGGCAGCGAAGTCCCGGTTATACAACCATCAAACCTTGTTCATATTATCTTAGATGCATTTTTTAATGTGGTACAGTATTTGCAGCATAGAACACCTCGGATACATATTTTTTATGCACTACTTAATCCGAGAGAGAGAAAAAAGAGGTTATTTTTTATTAGCACCCTTTGAGCTTACTTGTTGGCATCACGAAGGACATCTAGGCATCAAAGTTGTCATTTAGATTTAGAAAACAAAGTGCTGGAAAAAGAAATAGAAGACAGTTGGATCTCAGTTAGAAGAAGCATGCAGATTGACTTGGTATTATCCCCTTTACATGGGCTCTTCATACACTTAGAACAAATGAATGAAAACCACATGGATTGAAGGGGGTGGGTGTATAGCAAAGGAAGAACAATTGGGTAAAAAGATGATTTGAATAATTAAAAGGTTTAGGAAGGACAAAATAGAGAGGGATGCTGTTTAGATATTTAAGGGGTTCAATAGTGAGGGTCCAAGATGTTACTCACCTTTGATTAACGGTGATTGTGCATCAAATCAAACTTTAGTGGGTAGGCTTTTAAACTTTCTAACACTAAGGAGCACAATTTTTTTTTTGAAAGAAAAATAGCCTAAATCGAAAGATGAAATATGATGATCAAAAAGTGAGACAAAATTCGATGGAATATTACAACCCCAAGTACTGCTGCGCGATATTTCATTGTTACGTGGTTTTATTGTAACATTTCTACATTTATATTATACAATGAATTATGTTATTTGTGTTAATAAGTACTAGGTGTAGCCAAGTTGAGCTGGAGGTCAACTTGGGCTCGGTTCGTTTTGGGTCAAGCTGAGCCGAAGCCGAGTCATTCCCTGATTCTTCCCATCACCCCATACTTTTCTCTTCCCCTTTTATCGTAACCCCACACTTGTTCCAACTATATGAGAGCAATCTTTACGGCTTTCATGTGAAACATACCCACTTGTTCCTGCTTGGACGATAATACACCTCGAATTGCCTGCTTTGTTTGTCAATCATCTAATTTTCATCTGATGTCTCCCAACTTTTCAGATTGCCGCATTATTTATGAAGGCAGCACCACACAAATCAAAGTTGCTAGATTTCTTGATAGTAAAGATGAAATAAAGCAGACCCATATAATTCATCTGATGGAAAGTTCTGTTGTGAAAATCGGGTAATTTTCACTAAAGATAACGAGTTCACTTTGAGAACTATTACATAGATGACAAACGTGAAAACGATTATACTAAAAAATCACCCCAAGATAACATTCCATGGAAAGTTAGAGGGACACACGGGCCCGCTTAAAAACCAACTCCTAGATAGAATTTTATCAAGACAAGTAATTTAAATAGTACAATAATTAACAACAATTATATCCGACAATAGCTATTAAATAGACATAAAAGAAAATAACAATAAAAGAAACAAGACACCAGAATTTAACGAGGTTCGGCCAATTATGCCTACATCTTGACCTAAAATAATATTTCACTAATGAAAGAAATATTACAAAGAGAGGAATACCAATGTAGAAAGGACAATTACTAATGGTAGAAAGGGAAGTAGGTAACTTGGGATGAATTAAAACCTAAGGGGGATTTTGGGAGAGAACTCCCCCATTTCCCTCCACTTCTAGATGTGGGATTTTAGCAACCCACACAACAATTCTCCACCTTGGCAAAATCCCATATAATTCTCTCACAAATCCAACTTTCAGTAGTGTCTGCGAACTCCATCTTTCAATTTGTAATATTATTGACTAAACAATATTTAAACTTGACCATCAGTTACCACTTTTGTCAGCATATCAGCAGGGTTCTCAGTAGTCGAAATCTTTTGGATTATGACTTCACCTTCTTCTAGAATCTCTCGAACAAAATGATATCGAACGTCAATGTGCTTCGTCCTTGCATGGTAAACCTGATTCTTTGCTAAATTAATAGCACTCTAACTATCACAATGCACTTTGATGTGCCTTTGATCTATTCCTAGTTCACCAAGCAACCCTTGAAGACAAATTACCTCCTTTGCAGCCTCTGTGATTGCCATATACTCTGCCTCTGTAGTAGACAAAGCCACTGTTGACTGTAAAGTGGACTTCCAACTGACTGGTGCTCTTTCAAAAGTAAACACATAACCAGTAGTTGACCGTCACTTGTCCAAATAACCGGCATAGTCAGAATCACAATACCCAACTACATACTGACCATCTCTATCATCCTGCTGAAATACTAATCCAACATCTAAGGTATTCAAAATATACCAAAGAATCTATTTCACAGCTTGCCAATGCTCCTTTCCAAGATCATGCATATACCTGCTCACAACCCCAACTACCTGTGAAATATCAGGCCTCGAGCATACCATTGTGTACATCAAGCTACCAACAGCACTTGCATATGGTACTTTTGCCATATATTCCCGTTCTGCATCATCCTTTGGTGACATGGAAGCACTAAGCTTGAAATGAGGAGCAAGTGGTGTACTAACTATTTTGACTTCTCATTTATGCCAAAACGTTTTAGTCCTTTCCTTAGATATTCTTTCTGAGACAAACAAAGCCTCCCCAATTTCCTGTCTCTAGATATCTCCATGCCAAGAATCTTCTTTGCTTTACCAAGATCCTTCATCTCAAACTCCCTATTCAATTGAGTCTTTAACTTCTCAGTTTGACTCTTGGAAGCTATCAACATATCATCAACATAAAGAAGAAGATATATATAGGATCCATCTTGTAGCTTGCGCAAGTACACACAATGGTCATATTTACTCCTCGAGTACTTCTACCCTATCATGAACTTGTCAAATCGCTTGTACCACTGCCTTGGAGATTGCTTCAATATATATAGCGATTTGTCTAATTTGCACACCGTTTTTTCTTTTCCACCAACTTTGAATCCATCTAGAGAGACATATAGATTTCCTCTTCCAAATCTCCATGTAAAAATGCAGTTTTTACATCTATCTGAACTAGTTCCAAATCTATCTGTGTCATCAAAGCCAATAAAATTCTAATGGAAGAATGCTTTATAATTGGAGAAAATACCTCGTTGTAATCAATTCCCTCCTTCTGAGTGTAGCCTTTAGCCACCAATCTTGCTTTGTAGCGAACATTATCCTTGTCAGGAAATCCATCTTTCTTTGCATATACCCACTTGCACCCAATTGCCTTCTTTCCCTTCGGAAGACTAGCTAGTTTCCATGTCTGATTCTTTTGAAGGGACTTCATTTCTTCCTGCATGGCAATCCTCCACTTTTCTTGTTCTAGACTTTGAACTGCTTCATTATAAGTGGCAGGAACATCATCAGTTGCAATTGGTGAAGTAGAAGAGACCATATCAGCATAGTGAGCAGGTTGTCTAATGGTTCTCTTTCCCTTCCTTTGTGCAATTGATTCATGTTGATGTGGAGGTTCTTGGGTCTGAACCTCTTCTTCGTTTGACTCTTCTTCTACCATAGGAGAGTCATCATCAACTTCTGCATCTACTGGGACCATTCTGTTGCCATCGAACTCCACCTGTTTGGGAGTACTATCTGTCTGCTTCATATTTTCAGAAGTTACCTTTCTCAACATGGTAGATTCATCAAAAGTGACATCCCTGCTGAAGATTACTTTCTTTGTTTCTGGACACCAAAGACGATAGCCTTTCACACCAGAGGTGATCCCCATAAATATCCTTCTTGCTCTTGGATCCAACTTTGAATCCTTAACATGGTAGTATGCAGTGGAACCAAACACCTGTAAGGAATTATAATCTGTAGCAGGCTTGTCAGACCATTTCTCCAATGGAGTTTTACCACCAATAGCAGTAGATGGTAAACGATTAATAAGGCGACAAGCATATACCAAAGCCTCAGCCCATAATTCTTTGCCCAACCCAGCATTGGATAGCATACACCGAACCTTCTCCAGCAAGGTTCGATTCATTCGCTCTGCCACCCCATTCTGTTGTGGTGTATGTGTGACAGTGAAGTGTCTGACAATACCTTCATCTTCACAGACCTTTTGAAATGGATCATTTTTAAATTCTCCACCATTTTCTGTACGAAGATGTTTGACTCTTCTACCTGTTTGAGTTTCCACCATCTTTTTCCATTTCAGGAAAATACCCAACACTTCATCCTTTGTCTTCATCGTATACACCAAACTCTCAGGAAAAATCATGAACAAGGGAAACATAATAGTGTTTACCTCTTAATGAAGTTGTCTTAGAAGGCCCCCACACATCTGAGTGAGCATAATCCAAAATACCCTCAGTATCATGGATTGCTATTCCAAATTTCACCCTTGTTTTCTTCCCTTTGATACAGTGCTCACAAAAACCTAATTTGCAAGCCCGAGCTCCTTTCAATAACCCTTGACCTATCAGTAATTTCAATGATTTTTCTCCAGCATGCCCCAAGCACATATGCCATAAAAGCACATATGCCATAACTTGGTTGCTTCTGACTCCTCATCATCAGTAGGTGTTGCCTCCCCAACAATTGTACTACCCATAAAGTAATACACATTGTTTCTTCTTCGAATCCCCTTCATTATCACAAGTGCACCAGAGATGATCCTCATTATCCCATCTTTCACCCTTTCTTCAAAATCTTTTGATTCTAAGGTTCCCACAGAGATGAGATTTTTCATCAAATCTGGCACATAATGAACACCAGTTAAGATTATGGTTGTTCCATCACGATTCCTCGAGTGAACAGAACCAAATATGTGACAAGAGGGATATTATTTGCTGTGTAGACAATTCCACCCTTTAGTTCTTTAAAATCAAAGAACCATTCTCGATTGGGTGTCATATGATAGTTACAAGAAGAATCTAGCAACCATGAATTAGAATTGCTAGTTGATGCAGCAATTGAAAGGTCTAACTCTGCATCATCACACTCGGGCAACATTTGCAGCAGCCTTTTCCTTCTTAGGTTTCCATTTGTTCTTCAGTTTGGGACAATCTTTCTTCCAATGCCCTTTTTCTCGACAAAAGGCGCATTCATCTTTGCTTGGTCTGGACTTTGACTTCGACCTTCTCCTTCTTCCTTTATTCTGGCTCTGCGACTGACCTCTCTCTACAACAAGAGGTTCTACTTCTGCACTTGTATTGTCTTGCTGTCTCCTTCTTTCTTAATTCATAACTATACAAGGCAGCAATTACTTCACTTAGAGACACAACATCCTTCCCATGAAGTAGAGTAGTTTCAAGAAACTCAAATTCATGAGGAAGTGATCCCAACAAAATCAGAGCCAGATCTTCATCTTCAAAAGTCACGTCTATATTCACCAAATCAATTACCAGCTGATTGAAGCTAGTAACATGATCATTCAGAGAGGTACCAGGAACATAATTGAAGCGAAACAATCTATTTTTCATATAGAGCTTGTTCTGACTAGCTTTTCTTCAAGAATTTCTCCTCCAGTGCCTTCCACAATTTGCTTGCAGAAGTTTCTTTTAAAAATGCATACTTCTGCTCTCTAGAAAGACACGATCGAATGGTACCACATGTCATTCTATTTATGATCTTCCATTCTTTCTCCTCAACATCATCTGGTTTCTTTTCTTTAATGGCAATATCTAGACCCTGTTGAAAGAGGGCATCTAGAACCTCACTTTGCCACATGCCAAAATAATCGGTACCATCAAAAATCTCCACTGCAAATCTTACATTTGTCAGAGCATATCAGCAAAAGCCACAACGACAGACTATACTAAAATAAACCAAGAGCTCAAAATACCAATTGGTCCATAGAAAATTTTTCCTGACGTGGAAGATCAATAACCAATGTCTTTGATACTAATTGTTGTGAAAATCGGGTAATTTTAACCACAGATAACTAGTTCACTTTGAGAACTATTACCTAGATGACAAGCATGAAAACGATTGTACTAAAAAATCACCCCAAGATAAAATTCCAAAATTCCCAGGAAAGTTGGAAGGACACATTGGTCCACTTAAAAACCAACAACCAACTCCTAGACAGAAGGACACATTGGTCCACTTTAAAACCAACATCCAACTCCTGACAAAATTTTATCAAGACAAATAATTTAAATAATACAATAATTAACAACAACTATACTCGACAATAACTATTAAATAGACATAAAAAATAATAACAATAAAAGAAACAAGACACCAAAACTTAACAAAGTTTAGCTAATTATGCCTACGTCCTCAGATATTACTAAAATAATATTTTATTGATGAAAGAAATATTACAAAAAGAAGAAGAATTACCAATGGTAGAAAGGATAATTACTAATTGTAAAAAGGGAAGTAAGTAACTTGGGATGAATTAAAACCTAAGGGGGAAGTCCCTTTTATAGGGAGAGAACTCCCCCATTTCCCTCCACTTCTAGATGTGGGATTTTGGCAACCCACACAACAAGTTCCAAGTAAAAGGAGAAACTTGCATGATTTATTCCTCATAACGACAAATAGTCTACATACTAACAAAGCCGTAAGACACGAGTCTTCAAGCGGCATTTCATTTACAACAAGAGTAAGACTTCAAACATTGAGTACCCAACACAAAATAAATCCCTTGGCAGGACACTTGTTCTGAAAGCATGATAATACCCTACTAAGAAACCAATCAAGCCTTGGCAGGGAGGAAGCCAGGGTGCTTAGGGAAAGGAGGCAAGCCATGGTGAGGAGGGTACTTGGGCAGTGGAAGCCATGGCTGATTATACCCTGGAGGGAATAATGGTGGCTAT